>CM077659.1:6486997-6516997 GCA_039707465.1 Rhabdophis nuchalis | reverse complement strand
GTGGGAAGGTAACAGCGTTCCATGCGCCTTCAGTGTTTCATCGTGCCGGCCACATGACCACAGAGACGTCTTCGGACAGCGCTGGCTCTTCGGCTTTGAATCGGAGACTAGCACCGCCCCCTAGAATCGGGAACGACTAGCACAGATATGCGAAGGGAACCTTTTACCTGTTGGGGTGGACTTAGGCTCGGGCCCATTGCCCAAAGCCCGCGGAACTCATGGGGACTTGAAATACCACCACATCTCTCTCAAATCCTTGTGGCAACTCAGCGGAATAAGTTGCAAAAGGCGCTGGAAGGAAAGCCGAATGGAGGTGACACAAATAAAAAACCAACCCCGTCTCTCTCCCCCCCCTCTCTCTCCTAGGGCCATCTTTCTGAAGGACTAGTAACTAAATGGTACAGATCACCTCGCCTCTTGCTTTCGCCCAACAACTACACAAAAGCCATCGATATGTGGGCTGCAGGTTGCATCTTTGCTGAAATGCTGACAGGCAAAACCCTCTTTGCAGGTTGGTAAAGCAGGTACAATCCTGCCGCTTAAAAATGCAGTGATGGGTGCCCCTTTTATCCCCCCCCCCCCCAAAAAAGACGGATGTGGATAGCGACATCCCGGCTACGGGAGGGCTCCAGGGGGCAGCGGTGTCTTCTGAGGGTGGCAAATAAGGAATCTCAGAACACTATCATATTTACTTCCCATTTACCGTATTTTGGGGAGTATAAGACGCACCTTAGTTTTGGGGGAGGAAAATAGGGGGTGGGGGGAAATTCTGCCTACCACGTATTCCTCTAGCGTAGCGTCCTTAGTCTGGTCAGCTTCAGCACGTTACGTTTGCTGGTTTTGAGAACGTGCGTGCGTGCTTTTTACCCCCTGGTTGGAGATTTAAAAAAACCAGCTTCTAAAGCACAGCTGATCGGTGGAGAGGGAAGCAATGAGAAAAGCAGGCGAAGCAGGGAAAATCCGCTTCATTCATTAGCGCCTTGTTAGGGCTGAAAAAAAGCTTTGAAAAAGCTGCATTCGGAGTATAAGACGCACTCAAAATTTTCAGCCTCTTGGGGGTGGGGGTGCGTCTTATAATCCAAAAAATACAGTAGTTATATGTATTCGGTTGTGGATTTGATTTCAATCAAGTTATATCCCTAGTAAAAAAGGCTTGATTTAAATCAACTCGATTTCAATCATAATTTTGAAAGAACAACTGACATCTATGTCCCGCAGCGGCTTCTCCTATGACCCGCCATTGACTCAACGACAGTCCCAATATTGCAGAATAGACAGCAGGGGTGGGCAAACTTTGCAACTTTAAGTCTGAAGGACTTCAGCTCCCAGACTTCTCCAGCCAGCTTTGCCAGCTTTGCTGGCTGGAGAAGTCTGGGAGCTGAAGTCCTTCAGACTTAAAGTTGCAAAGTTTGCCCACCCCTGAACTAAAGGATGGATGTATCTTAAATAGAAAACGTATCTTTAGGTAGATTTATTTATTTTTTACTCCCAAAAGCATTTTTATTAAAATAAGTTTGATAAAAATAGGGGGGGGGGGAATCTGATTTAAGTCAAATGGGTTTAAATTTTTTTTTAAAAATTCGATTTTTTGCATTTTAAAAAATCATCGATTTTTAATCCACCCTGGATAAATCATCCCACTCCCAACGGCCTGCAGCCTTGAGTGGGAATATTCTCAAACGCGCCTGACGTTTGATTCTCGCCTGCTTCCCTAGGTGCCCATGAACTTGAACAGATGCAGCTGATCCTGGAATCGATCCCCGTCGTGCACGAGGAAGACCGCCAGGAGCTCCTCAATGTAATCCCAGTTTACATTAAAAACGACATGACTGAACCACACAAACCTTTAACTCAGTTACTCCCAGGCGTCAGCCCCGAAGGTAACGCAGCTCCTCTTTTTTTAAAAAAAAAACTTTTTATTATAAACTAAGAACAGAACAAAAGAAAACGGAAAAAGGACGTTAACAAGACAAAACTACGTAGATACAACTGGGAGTGACTCACCCCCCTATATGGAGAAATATCCTGCCTATCTCTCCACCCCCCGGGATGGAGAGATAGGCAGGATATCTCTCAATGTCATTTGCAGGGAATCACAAGCAGGTGAAGACATCTGCTTGGGAAGACCCTGAAGCAAATGGGGAGCCACTGTGGGAGACAGAAGGCTGGACTGGATGGGCTGTGGCCTCTTCCAGCAAGGCTGTTCTTAGGTTCTTATGTATACAGTTACCAAGTAACATCATATATCATCTTACTACATTTCCAATTATTTCTGTCTGTCTATATCTTACATTTATTAAACCTTAGTTCTTTATAATACAATACAATAGCAGAGTTGGAAGGGACCTTGGAGGTCTTCTAGTCCAACCCCCTGCCTCGGCAGGAAGCCCTATACCATTTCAGACAAATGGCTATCCAACATCTTCTTGAAGACTTCCAGTGTTGGGGCATTCACAACTTCTGGAGGCAATTTCTGTTCTACTGATTAATTGTCCTAACTGTCAGGAAATGTCTCCTTAGTTCTAAGTTGCTTCTCTCCTTGATTAGTTTCCACCCATTGCTTCTTGTTCTACCCTCAGGTGCTTTAGAGAATAGCTTGACTCCCTCTTTGGGGCAACCCCTGAGATATTGGAAGACTGCTATCATGTCTCCCCTAGTCCTTCTTTTCATTAAACTAGACCTACCCAGTTCCTGCCTAGTTTAATAAAAAGGACTAGGGGAGGCACGATAACAGACATGATATAGTTGTTACTGCTCCATATATTTATTTTATTTACTATTTGCATATCTGCACTGTACATTTTTCCCCATCGCTTATCCCGTCATCTTTTTACCTCTATCCACTCGTACCATTTTCCCCAACTTTGGCAAACTATTGTTTCTTGTCTATCCTTAAGAATATATGTTCATCTATCACATTCAGCACACCCAAAGATTTTGTTGATAATTAGTTGGTCTGATGGTAGTTCCTTCCCTTTCCAAAACTGCACATATACTATTCCAGCTCGCAACTCCTCTTTTGTTGTTCTTCGACCTCTCCTAATAGTTTACGTTCGGCTTTGAGCCTGGGGTCAGGATGACTTATTGACTGTTGTGGTGCGCAGTGTTACAAGGCCCTCTGAAACAAAGAACACACCTCTGGGCATGCCATATTGCCACTCTTTCCCCCAGTTCTGGAACTGGGGCTAAATGTATGTAATGCGCCTTATTATTTCCCTGGTGCTGTTAACTCAGAAGAATTACAGGGGAAATTCAGCACTTCGCACGGAGGGAATTGACTTGTTTTCCGTAAAGCAGGGGTCTCCAACCTTTGCAACTTTAAGTCTGAAGTACTTCAGCTCCCAGAAGTGTGATCAAAGAGCAGATCTAGTGGTTGGCATGACTCACGTAAAGAGACGAAGTCCTCAAGGTACTTCAAGAATCGGTAGTGCTTGGCTCAACAGCAAGGAGACGGATCTAGGTGTTCTAGTGCACGGGTCTCCAACCTTTGCAACTTTAAGTCTGAAGGACTTCAGCTCCCAGACTTCTCCAGCCAGCTATGCTGGCTGGAGAATTCTGGGAGCTGAAGTCCTTCAGACTTAAAGTTGCAAAGGTTGGAGACCCCTGCCGTAAAGGGCCAAAACATTTGCATCATAATGAGCCATGAGCTTTCTGTCTCTCCACATTTGCCTGATTTTCAAAGCATCCCATATGACTCATCAACTGTGGTTTAAAAAAGAAAGGCAGCTTTTGCAAGTGTCTCTGCCCAGCTACTGCAAGATGATATTTTAACGGGGAAAGGCAGCTTATACAGGTGAACCAGTGTTTCGTAAGCGTGTTATAGGCTACTGTGTTCAGGAACTTGCCACGTCTGATATTTTAAGCCTACAACAGTTCCTTTGGTTCGTTGCCAGCCCCCTGTTATCTGTGCGTTTTGTTTTCTCTCGTTGCCATCATGTTCGTTGCTCGTTATAGCAGTGAGAGAGGTAGCCAAACAGATGCTTACCCAAATGCCAAAAAGGAGAAGTTGTCCTACGTCAGAAGGAAGAGAAAAATAAAAAATTTAAAACAACTTGCTTGCATTACGTTTTAATCATTAACTCTGTGGTGCCGCAGTGGGTTAGAATGCAGTATTGCAGGCTAATTCAGCTCTGCCAGGAGTTTGATCCTGTCCAGCTCAAGGTTGACTCAGCCTTCCATCCTTCTGAGGTTGGTAAAATAAGGACCCAGATTTTGGGGGCAAGAGGCTGACTCTCTAAACCGATTAGAGAGGGCTGTAAAAGCACTCGGAAGCGGTATATTAGTGTCCTTCCTTCCTAACTTCCTTCCTTCCCTCCTTCCTTCCTTCCCTCCCAGTGGTTAGAATGCAGTATTGCAGGCTAATTCAGCTCTCTGCCAGGAGTTTGATCCTGTCCAGCTCAAGGTTGACTCAGCCTTCCATTCTTTTGAGGTTGGTAAAATAAGGACCCAGATTGTTGGGGGCAAGAGGCTGACTCTCTAAACCGATTAGAGAGGACTGTAAAACACTATGAAGCAGTATATAAGTCCTATTGTTATTGTTGTGGTTTCGGAAATCCAAAACACGGTGCAATAATAAAAGATATAATCTTTATATTCTGTTCACATGATTGTTTTTTTTTAAAAAACAACGTTTTATCCTCTGCAGCTTTGGACTTCCTGGAACAAATACTGACCTTCAGTCCCATGGACCGATTGACGGCAGAAGAAGCCTTGTCTCACCCTTACATGAGTATTTATTCCTTCCCAACTGATGAGCCCATTTCAAGTCATCCTTTCCACATTGAGGATGAAGTGGATGACATTCTGCTGATGGATGAAAGTCACAGCCACGTCTATAACTGGGAAAGGTAAACTTTAGGGAAATTATTCCGGACACTTACAGTGAGTGGTGCGGTGGCCTAGAGGTAGAGCTCTCACCTCACAATCAGGAGGCCATGAGTTCAATCCTAGGTAGAGGCAGATATTTCTTTCTCTGGGCACACTGAGAATACATCTGCCGAATAAAACTCCGCATTGCCGACAGGAAAGGCATCTGGCCAGTAAACACACAGCTCCATTCAGTTGCTTAGACTCCACCCCACAAGGGATGATGGGGTCATTAAAAGAAGATGATTCTGGACACTTCTAGTAAATAATACTACTGATAAATTTATTTTATTTTATTTATTTTATTAAATTTATACCCCGCCCTTCTCCTTGTTAGGACCCAGGGCGGCGCACAGGCATCTTAAAAACACAAATTACAATAAATATCAATTAAAATGTAATTAAATTCATTAACCCGTGCTAAAAACCCATAAAGTAGTGAGATGTCACGTGGTGTTAGATGCTGCTAAAATACACATCTGGCGCAAACATTTCAGGGCATCTTGAAGACCAGGTATTTTCCTAAGTAAGTCCTTGACTTGCGACCATAACTGAGCCCTGAAATAGTCATTAGTTGTTGCAGTTGTAAGTCAAGGCATCAAGTGACCCAATCCGATTTTCCCAGCATTTTTTGTGGCGGTTGTTAACCATACGCTCCGGTAGTTAAACAAAATTGGGTTGTAAGTAGCTGGTGTGTCTCGTAGTGGACTCAAACGGTCACTAAGTGACTGGTCACAACTTGAAAACTCCCTGTGTTCTATCACTGAGAAGTTCTCCGAGTTAAAACCGCGAGAAATTCACATCGCCAGTTATTAAGCTTAAAAGCGTGGGCATTTACCGTACTTTTCAGAGTATAAGGCGCACCGGAGTATAAGACACACCAAGGTTTTGAAGAGGCAATTAAAAAAAAAAAAGGTTTTGCACTCTGCAGACCTCACAAAAATGAGCCCGTTTTTTTTTGTTCAAAAAAAAGGCATGAACAACCTTTAAGAGGCTTATAGAATACTCCTAGGGGGTGGGGCCCCAAAAATGAGCAAAAAACAGCCCGTTTTTCACAAAAATTGGCCCATTTGTTGTCAAAAAAGGGCATGTATAGCCTTTAGGAGGCTTATAGAATGCTCCTGGGGGCTGGAGGAGCAAAATTGAGCAAAAAATGGCCCGTTTTTCACTCGTTTCTGCCTTCCCCAATCCCCAGGAGCTCTCTAAAAGCCTCCTAAAGGCTATGCACAACCATTTTGGTAAAGTGGGCGGAGGCTAATGAGGCCAAAAATGCTGTATTCAGTGTACAAGACACACCCAGATTTTCAGCCTCTTTTTTGAGGGGAAAAGGTGCGTCTTATACTCCGAAAAATACGGTATCCTTCAATCTTCCGAAGCTATTCTGAAAGTAAACCAGTGTTTATCGTTTGGCTCCTTATCGCAGGTATCACGAGAGCCAGTTCTCAGACCACGAATGGCCCGTTCACAACAACTTCGACGCCGATGAGGTCCTACGAGATCCGAGGGCTCTTTCGGATGGGACCGACGAGGAGGAAGTGCAGGTGGACCCGCGGAAATATCTGGACGGCGATCGCGAAAAGTACCTCGAAGACCCGGCCTTCGATACCCACTTCTCCACCGAGCCTTGCTGGCCGTACCCAGATCACCACGAGAACAAGTATTGCGATCTGGAGTGTAACCATACCTGTAATTACAAAATGAGGTCCACCTCCTACCTAGATAATTTAGTCTGGCGGGAGAGCGAAGTGAACCATTACTATGAGCCCAAGCTGATCATAGATCTCTCCAACTGGAAGGAGCAGAGTAAAGAGAAGTCAGATAAGAAAGGCAAGTCTAAGTGCGAGAAGAACGGCTGGGTGAAAGCTCAGATAGCGCTCAAGGAGGCGTCCCAGCAGCTGGCCGAGAAGGAGAAGAGTCAAGCCTTTGACTTCGACTCCTTCATAGCGGGCACGATTCAGCTGAGCCTGCAGCACGAGCCGTCGGCCGCGGTCGACAAGCTGAACGGCCTCAATAGCTCCGTGTCCCACCTAGAGCCCAAGGGCATCTCCAAGTCGGTCAGCAGGGAGAAGCAGGAGAAAGGCATGGCTAACTTGGCCCAGCTGGAGGCCCTCTACCAAAACTCCTGGGAAGGCCAGCTAGTCAGCGGCGGGGAGGAGTGCTTCCTCATAGACCAGTTCTGTTGCGAGGTCAGGAAGGATGAGCAGATGGAGAAGGAGAACCCCCCCTACCCCAGTTACCTGGACAGGTTCTTCAGCAGGAAGGAAGAGCCCGAAGCGCAGGAAGTTGAGCCAGCCGAAGATGGGAAGCCCAGGGAGAATGAAAGAGAGGGGAACTTTCTGAGTCATAGCGGAGAATTTCTCTTTAACAAGCACCTTGAAGCGATAGCGATCCCCCAGTTTTCCACCCCGGTGGGCTCACCCTTAAAATCCTTGCAGGCCACCCTCACTCCTTCAGCTATGAAGTCATCTCCTCAGATCCCCCATAAGGCCTACAGCAGCATCTTGAAACACCTGAACTAAAGAGCAGGCATTACTTTTATTTTGTACTCGCGAGATGTGTTTCCTTTTTTTTTTAATTATTATTATTATTATTATTACAAGTAGTCTTTTCTTTTTTTTTACTTGAAATCAAATGATGTAACTTTGCTATGGATTTCCTTATAGTTTCCTCTTTTTACCATTGTTTTTAACGATCCAGAATTCCCTATTTCTCTCTCTCTCTCTCTTAAACCATGACGATGTTTTGTTTTAAAACTGGCATGTCGTTTTGCACACACCAAGGGTATATTAAAAATAAAATAAAATAAGAAAAAAAGTAAGAAAAAAAAACCGAACGAAAAAAAAGAGCTTGACAATGCAAAATTAGAGGAGTAAACGAAAGAAATGCACTAAAAACCCGTAGAAACACTCTCGGGGTCTCCCCCCACCC
Organism: Rhabdophis nuchalis; assembly: GCA_039707465.1. Lineage (NCBI taxonomy): Eukaryota > Metazoa > Chordata > Lepidosauria > Squamata > Natricidae > Rhabdophis > Rhabdophis nuchalis. The sequence goes on along the minus strand of CM077659.1, from coordinate 6,509,203 downwards.
ACCCATCAACGCGTCCTTTTGCAGAGTTAAAAAAAAATAACAATCCTGCCTTGAAAACCACACCGTGAAACTATCCATCAAACGTTTGCATGAGAAAAATAATCTATATTTTCCTCCCCTCCTCAAAACGGTTCCCTCCCCCCTCTCCATTCATGTGTATTTTAGAATTTTTCATACTGTACACATTTCTTCAACACATGATACCAGCAGCAACTGTACACCAATGCAGAAATCTGGTACCCATGTGTGTGTTCTACCTCAAGGTAACCGCAGTATGTGGCAAACATTCAATTTCGACCTTCGTGCTTATCATATTTAGCCAGCATTATTGTAGTAGGTGGTTATTACGGAGAAGAAGAAGAAGAAGAAACAAAAAAAAAACATTCAATATTTATAAATATTCTGGTATGCATACTTTATAGTGGAAATGTTAATATGCAGCGTTTTTATTTATTTGAGCAGATTATATTTTCTGTAACGGTAGAAAGTCGGATTCTTTTGGACGTGCTTTACAGATGAAGTTCTTACCTAGCCCTGTTGGTTTGTCGCCTACGTAGCTGAAATAGAGATGAAATAACATCCCCTTATTTTGAGGTGATCCGTGTGTGAGTTTTTTGTTAAAGAAAAAAAGAGATTTCCCTTCAAGTAAAACGTGTGTAGGAATTTGCGATCTTGGGGGGGGGGTGCTCTTTCTCTCTTTCCTTCTCTCTCTCTCTCTCTCTCTCCAAAGGAATTAGGAATTGTTTTTAATCACAAAATGCTCCTAGAAGTCTTAATTGTTTTTTTGTTTTTTGGAGAAGAAAAAAAAACCCCCAGACAAAACGATTTTTGTAACGTTAGTTGTGTGCATGGAAACAAGGTACAACATGACCGTAGGTTAAAAGTTCTATATGGTCAGGACTTTTTGTTTTTTAATTGTATGTTTTTAAACGAATGACGCTTTTTTTTTTCCTCTTTGTTTGTCTCACCTGCCCAAATAAGCATGAGTAATTAATTAGGTTAAATGTAGCATGTAGCACCTCAATCTTTTGGCAGTTGGTTTTGCCTTCTGGATTTGGGGGATTCGGGGCGGGTGTGTGTGTGTGGGGGGGTGTTTTGCTTTCATAATTTGGGAAACGTATGTACCATTGGCTCCCCTGTTTCAAAGAAAAGAACCAATAAAACACGGCCAGCAAAAACGAAGTATAAGTAGTCCTCGCTTTACCACGGTTCATTTAGTGACAAAGATGCAACGCCACTGGAAGAGTGGCTTACAACTTTTCCGTAGTTACAACCTCTTCAGCGTCCCCATGCTCATGCGATCAAAATTCAGAGGCTTATCACCGGTTCATATTTATGACCGTTGCTGTGTCTCCAAAATCAGGTGATTTCCCCCTTTTGCGACCTTCCGACAAGCAAAATCCATGGAGGGAAGCCCAGATCCACTTAACAACAGGGTTACTAACTAAACCACTGCAGCGACTCACTTAACACCTGGGGCAAGAAAAGTCGTAAAATGGGACAAAACTCACGTAACACATTTTGGGCCCAATTGTCGTAAGTCGAGGACTACCTGTACTGATTGGGAGCGCGTGGCCACCATCACAGTGCTGTGCAGGGGAGACGGCTCTTTCCTCGCGGCCGGTGAATCCAAGACCCAGGTCTGAAATCCAGATGTTCTCTTGTGTTCGAAACCAGGGTGAACCTCTGGATAAAATGCACCTGGTTTTAAGATGAATATGTCACCACCTGCACCGCAGGGCTGTGGAGCTGGAGGCATTTCTATAAAGCGGTTTATTTTATGAGGCCCCCCGGTTTTTACATTCAAAATGCCACTTGAGTTGCCGAGTTTTCTCCAAAGGAATAAACGCAGCACCGTCAGGATAATTCATCTAGCCTCTTTTTGCTGCCATAATTAGAAAAAAAACCTTTGACATTCCAGTTACAAAGCCCCCTTTTATTAATTGAATTCTGCTCATTCACATCCAGCAACATCTTTCAAGGGAGGATTTACGGTCACAGACCTCCTCTGGCTTGGAGAGCTGCCAGGCTGATATCTGCAAATCTTGGCAAGGAGCCTCGGAGAATCAGGAACCAATGAAGCGAACTAATGGTCTCCTGCAAACTCCACTCCCCTTCCGCTCGTCTTTTATTTCCTCTGGGAGGGGCCATTCATCATCTGTCTGTGGCCTTCCTCCCAAGTCGACCCCTGTTCTTTAGCTGTTCCCTTCGTCTGGCAACTGCGCATGTGCACATGGGAACAGGCTCCAGCTGTTCCTCTGCCTCACTGATGTCTGACTCTGAAGGCAGCTGAGAACTGTCAGATGGCTCTGGCCCCCTCTCTGCCTCTGACACAGAGCCCTCCTCAGAGCCTTCCCCAGACTCCAGGACTGGCCCATGTTCCTCCCCAACTTCCTCACTGCCCAAATCTGCTGCCAGCTCTACTGGCCACTGGTGGGCCACAACATTCATCCCCTTTGCAATGGACTTAACTAGAAGTGGTATTCAGCCAGTTCAGGTGAACCAGTAGCGCCCATCAGTAGGCCCCACCCCTGCCCTATCTCTATTATCATTATTTCCTTGGTATTCCCCCCCCCCAAAGCATACCAGTTTTATATTATCTCCAAAGCAGTTGTGGGTTTCTGCAGGCTCGCACCTACTCGCAAGAGCCGGTTGGTGAAATTTAGAGAACCGGTGAGAGGGGGTTCCACCGGCGTACCTGGAAGTAAATCTGGCCCGCCGCTGCCAGTGACCCAACGGGAAGGAAAGGAAAGGAAAGAGAGAGAGAGAGAGAGAAAGAAAGAAAGAAAGAAAGAAAGAAAGAAAGAAAGAGAAAGAATCATCACAATTGAGTCCAAAATTTTGGTTGCTAAGCAAGAGCGTTGTTAAATGAGTTTCACCACATTTTAAAAGGTGGCCACTCCCACCCTGTCACATGACTGCCAAGCCACGCCCACAAAATAGGCCACACCTACAGAGTAGGTTCTAAAAAATTTGAAACCCACCACTGTTCCAAAGCATACTAGTTTTTATTTTCAACTCTTGACTTTCTTATTGTCTCTCCTCCCCTCACTCCCCCCCCTTACTAATTGCAAGTTTACATCCTTTGATCCATTAATAATAAACTTGTCCTGCTTAGTACCACATTTATAAAGTGTTTCAGGCGAGAATCGTGTTCAGGCAAAATTTCCGATTTCATTTTTATGCTGCAAGATGCTTCCAGTCACATCACAGATTGCTTCCAAAACACTTTTGCATCAACACAAGTTTACCGTGCCTCAAATCTATTTCGGCTCTAGAAAAACCCAAAACGATACAATTTTGTCGATGGTGTGTGTGTGTGTGTGTGTGTGTTGCCTTTATCCAAAGACCTGGATTTGGGCAAGGTTTTCAAAGAGACATCTCAGCGACCAGGTTTCGTGTCATGCATGCAAATCGGCTTGCATTTGCAATGATAATCTGATCGCGGAGTGTGTTAGCAAATTGTACAAGTTGTGTAATTTGATGCAATGCAGTTGTTTCTGTCTCAGGTTAACTTCCTAAAAGCCACCGCCTTCAAAAATGTACATTTTTTCAGTCTCTTCGTATACTTTTTTTTTTCTTTTCAAATCAGCATTAAATAGAAATCCATTATGATTATATAACTTTTACTTTTTTTAGGAAAAAAAAATATGTTTCTGGAAGCAGTCTAAAAACAGCAACATTTCTCTCCTCCCACCACCTCTTACATAAAATACTGTAGGAAATAACTACCTTGTGCTACACGAAGCGCCGAAGAAAACACTTCAATTGTGTTTTCCTTCGCACTTCCCTAATTATAGTTTTGGTGTGACCGAGAATCATATGAGCAGACGAACGGATTTATGATGACTCAGACGTGGATGTAGGCAAAGATTTCGATCGGGTGAGCTTTGGCAAACTGGCGCAACGATTGGCCCGCTGATGAGTTTGCTTAAGTTGGGCGGCCAGCCTGTTGCTCCCATTGACGTAGGAAGTGTCGCGTTGAGTGAATTTCCTTTCTTTTCCCTCCCACTTCGTGTAACAGCTGAGTGTTTCTCGCTGGTAGAATCATGTGGAAATGGAGCCTCTGTCCCATGTTGGCTCTGGGATGGGGCAAGACAATACAATACAATACAATAGCAGAGTTGGAAGGGACCTTGTAGGCCTTCTAGTCCAACCCCCTGCGTGGGCAGGAACCTTATACCATTTCAGACAAATGGCTATCTAACATCTTTTTAAAGACTTCCAGGGTTGGGGCATGCTTGGAATATTGCATCCAGTTGTGGTCACCATGAGATGAATATATATATATACTGAGACTCTAGAAAGAGTGAAGAGAAGAGCAACAAAGATCATTAGAAGACTGGAGGCTAAAACATAGGAAGAACGATTGCAGGAACTGGGTAGGTCTAGTAAGTTGAATGAAAAGAAGGACCAGGAGAGACATGATAGCAGTGTTCCAATATCTAGGGGCTGCCCCAAAGAAGACGGAGTCAAGCTATTCTCCAAAGCACCTGAAGGGCAGGACAAGAAGCAATGGGTGGAAACTCATCAAGGAGAGAAGCAACTTGGAACGAAGGAGAAATTTCCTGACAGTCAGAACAATGAATCAGTGGAACAACTTGCCTCCAAGTTGTTGTAAATGCTCCAACACTGGAAGTATTTAAGAAGATGTTGGATAACCATTGGTTTGAAGTGGTGTAGGGTTTCCTGCCTAAGCAGGCGGTTGGACTAGAAGACCTCCAAGGTCCCTTCCAACTCTGTTCTATTCTAGGATGGCAATGGTTGTGGTAATGGTACGGCTGGTTCAGAGAACCTCCAAATTCCACCCCTCCTGGAAATTCCAGAAAGCCAGAAACGAGCCCAGGGGAGGCAGTATTCCCCCTTCCAGTGCCTCAAGGAAAGCCTCCAGAGCCTGGGGAAGGAGAAAATGCCCCCCTCACCACCACCACCACCGTGGTGCAGGAGGCTGACATGGCCACATCTACCATGGCCACCCCCACCCAGCAACCCAGCAGAGAACCCTTTGCTGAATTCTTTGAAGCCCACCCCTGCCTGTAGCCACATGGTTGGTTGTCCAACACTTTTTTATTTTTCACACTCCCCCATTCCCCTGCTGTGTTCTTCTTCTTCTACTCTGTGGCGACCGAGATGTGTCAGTGGCTTCTTGTAGAAGCTGACCTTTGCCAGAATTCGCTGGAGGTCTTTGCAAACATAAAAAAGCCCCCATTGACTCATCTTGAGCAGTTACTAAAAATACATTCTTAGCCACACAACCCGTTGTTCAGCAGTTGCGAGCCTACGGGCTGCAGTGGCTTCGTTTCAGATAATTTAAGAAGAAATGGCTCATTCTTGGAACAATTTAAAAATGGTGCTCAGAGCAGCTCATGGATTGGGCAATGTTGCGCAAAAAAGCCAACCCAGTTCTCGGCTGCGTAAACAGAGGGATAGAATCAAGATCACGTGAAGGGTTAATACCACTTTATAAGGCCTTGGGAAGGCCACACTTGGAATACGGCATCCAGTTTTGGTTGCCCCGATGTCAAAAAGATGTGGAGACTCTAGAAAGAGTGCAGAGAAGAGCAACCAAGAGGATTAAGGGACTGGAGGCTGAAACATATAATGAATGGTTGCAGGAACTGGGCATGGCTAGTTTAATGAAAAGAAGGACTAGGGGAGACATGATAGCAGTCTTCCAATATCTCAGGGGTTGCCACAAAGAAGAAGGAGTCAAGCTATTCTCCAAAGCGCCTGAGGGCAGAACAAGAAGCAACGGGTTGAAACTAGAGAAGCAACTTAGAGCTAAGGAGAAATTTCCTGACAGAACAATTGATCAGTGGAACAGAAGTTGCCTCCAGATGTTGTGAATGCCCAAACACTGGAAGTTTTTCAGATGTTGGATAACCATTTGTCTGAAGTGGTGTAAGGGTTTCCTGCCTAAGTAGAGGGTTGGACTAGAAGACCTCCAAGGTCCCCTCCAACTCTGTTATTCTATTATTTATTGACTAAATGGGATTGGACACACAAGGAATTTCTTTCCAACGCATAAGCTCTCAATATACATGCAAGCAACAAGTGATCAATCACGGTCATAAGATACAATCCTAAACCATAAGATACAATCCTCAGTGATAGTCATAGGAGACTAAATGAAGCAATCGCCATAAATCATAAGATACAAACAAGAAGTTACAGTCATAAGATGCTAAAGCAATAAGTAATAGGAAAGTTGAGGAGGACAATAGTAATAGAGCCCTGTTGTATTAATCGGTGGAGTTGAACCAAAGCTTCGAAGCGAACTGAAAAATCTCTTTTCTTCACCCAAACCCTGCAAGCTGCCATCTGAATCGTGCACCATGTCTAAATATGCCACTCCGGCTGTTGCAGGCATGCAATGCTCCTGGCAGGAGGCTAATCTCGAAGCTGAAGTGTGAGTGACAATGCTCAGTTAGGGACCCTGTCCAGGACACCAAGAAATGCCACCCCATGCTTGTCCCTGATAGTTCATCCTATCAGGCCCCGTGGACTTTCTAAATTCAGAATTTAGCCTCTTTGCGTTTTCCAAAGTGCTGTTCCACTGGTTAATTGTTCTAATTGTCGGGAAATTTCTCCTCAGTTCTAAGTTGCTTCTCTCCATGATTAGTTTCCACCCATTGCTTCTTGTTCTGCCCTCAGGTGCTTTGGAGAATAGTTTGACTCCCTCTTCTTTGGGGCAATCCCTGAGATATTGGAACGCTGCTATCCTATCTCCCCTAGTCCTTCTTTTCATTAAACTAGACATCTCCAGTTCCTGCAACCGTTCTTCATATGTTTGAGCCTCCAGTCCCCTAATCATCTTTGTTGCTCTTCTCTGCACTCTTTCCAGAGTCTCCACGTCTTTTCAACATCGTGGTGACCAAAACTGAATGCAGCTTCCCAAGGCTTTATAAAGTGGTATTAACCCTTCACGTGATCTTGATTCTATCCCTCTGTTTATGCAGCCTAGAACTGTGTTGGTTTTTTTGGCAGCTGCTGCACACGGCTGGCTCATATTTAAATGGTTGTCCACTAGGACTCCAAGATCCCTCTCACAGTTACTGCTATTGAGCAAGGTACCACCTATACTGTACCTGTGCATTGACATTGGGATGTTTGATGTTGGGATGAGCAGGGAACAAGGGATACACAGGGAGGTCTGTTACGAAAACATGAGAGTGAAGTATCACATCTGGGGGCGGGGGGGGAGACTTTCTCTGTAGGGATAAAAACAAGGAATTGTTTTGTTTTGTTTTAATAATTTCCATCTATGAATATACAAGTGGTAATTTAGAATCTACATTCCATGTATTTTCTCCGCCTGGAAAGTAACAGCATTGTTCTATCTTGAACGCTCACATAATTTACTGCTAAATTCCCAGTTATGTATTTTGGCAATATGGAGACACGCACTCTAGGTTTTTAGTTCCACTTAATTTATTGTATCACTGGGGTGGGAACCTTGTCCCCGCTTCAGGAATTTTTATGAGCATACGAAAACTAAACAGTAACTGAATCATCACGCAACAATGCGAGGGGTTAACTTTCCCACCCATCTCATGCCTTCCGATTGGAGGGGTGTCTTTTTCTGAGACTGGAAAGTGAAATGTGACCCATGCCGATCATAAAAACTAGTTTGCTGTAGTGGTTAAGGCATCAGGCTCGAAACCAGGAGATTGTGAGTTCTAGTCCTGCCTTAGGGATGTGGTGGCTCAGTGGCTAAGATGCTGAGCTTGATGCTGAGAAAGGTCGGCAGTTCAGCAGTTCGAATCCTTAGCGCTGCGTAATGCAGTAAGCTCCCATGACTTGTCCCAGCTTCTGCCAAGCTAGCAGTTTGAAAGCACGTAAAAAATGCAAGTAGAAAAATAGGAACCACCTTTGGTGGGAAGGGAACAGCGTTCTGTGTGCCTTCGGCTTTTAGCCGTGCCGGCCACATGACCATGGAGACGTCTTTGGATAGCGCTGGCTCTTCAGCTTTGAAACGGAGATGAGCACCGCCCCCTAGAGTCAGGAAAGACTAGAACACATGTGCAAGAGGAACCTTTACCTTTGCTACTTCTGCCTTAGGCACAAAGACAGCTGGGGGACCTTGGGCCCGTCACTCTGTTTCAGCCCTAGGAAGGAGGCAATGGCAAACCACTTTTAAAAATGCTGCTAGCATGGATTTGCCTATGTGGTCGTCAGAAGTTGAGACTGACTGGGTGGGACATTCTACCTTCTCCTCCAAAGAAGTCCAGTCAAGAATTTTAGAACATGGAACCATCAGAGTTGGAAGAGACCTTGGAAATCTTATATATACAGATTAACAGAGTTGAAAGGGACCTTGCAGGTCATCTAGTCCAAACTCACCCAAGTAGGAGACCCTACACCAGGGGTGGGCAAACTTTGCAACTTTAAGTCTGAAGGACTTCAGCTCCCAGAATTCTCCAGCCAGCAAAGCTGGCTGGAGAAGTCTGGGAGCTGAAGTCCTTCAGACTTAAAGTTGCAAAGTTTGCCCACCCCTGCCCTACACCATTTCTGACAGATGGCAGCCCAGTCTCTTCTGGAAAGCTTCCCGTGATGAAGCTCCCACAACTTCTGAAGGCAACTTCTGTTCCATGGGTTGATCGTCCTCACTGTCAGAAAATTTCTCCTTATTTCCAAGTGGAATCTCTTCTGGTTCAGTTTCCGTCCGTTATTCCTTGTCGGCCCTTCGGATGGCCCCGTTCAAGCAGGAGACCCTATACCATTTGAGGCTAATGGATGCCCAGCTTCTTCTTCCAATGTTTTAGTGTTGGGGCAGCCACAATTTCTGAAATTCCTCCTTGGTTCTAGGTTGCTTCTCTCCTTGGTTAGCTTCCATTCCATTTCATTTCGTTCCATCATTTCAGAAGTATAAAACCACGCTATTTTTTGTTAGGTGCAGTGCACGTCTTTTAACCAGCAAGGAATTTGTATTTATTGTATTGTATTATTCTCTGGCTTTAGTTTCCTTTGGAACGAGATCGTCGGTGGTTAATCTAAAGCTCGCTAGCAGATCCTAGGAATCCTCTTAGATTGGTTTTTTCAATTCTAAATCAAGACTTTGGTGCCACCCAGTGGTGATTTCAGGCCGATTTCAATCCAGAACTGGTAACCATTTTGCACAATGTGGCTGGCTCTCATCATGCACCTACTAAGCCAGAGATGGCAAACCTTTTCCGCACCGGTGCCCCAACTGGAATACGCATGTATGTGCATGCGCTGAAGGGCCAGAAACCCAAAGACCAGCTGGCCAGCATGCACATGCCTGTTTTTTTGCTGGTTTTGCCTGGGTTTTTTGGCCATGTTCAGGCCGTTTTGGGGGGGCATTTTCAGGACCATTTTTTTGTGAAAAAAACAGCCTGGAAAATGGCCCCAAAACAGCCTGAACATGGCCTGGGTTTGGGCCATTTTTAGCATCTCACATTTAGACAGAAGCCTATTTTTCCACTCAACATCCGTTTTCTCCTTCACAAAAACTGGTTTGTCAGTTCGCATTCAGGAAAGAGAAGGGAGAACTTCCTTCAAAATACTCAGGTGAGGATGGCCCTGCTGGGAGATGGTTGGAAACGCCACTCTGAAAGTCAGGCATTCAAGAGACCTACAGATGGACGGATGGAAAGAAGGACGGACGGACAGACAGACGGCGGGTGATAGTCTGACAAACTGAATGACAGGCAGATGGAAAGAAGGACGGACATTCAGATGGACTGTTGAACTGATGGATGGACTGACTGACAGATGGAAAGAAGGAAGGACAGATGGACAGACAGATGAAAGACAATAGTCTGATGAACAGACTGACGGGCAGATGGAAAGAAGGACGGACAGGCGGATGAACAGGCAGATGGTAGACGGATGGACTGAGACAGGTGGAAAGAAGGACGGACAGGCTGATGGATAAATGGATGGATGGATGGACTGATGGGCAGCCAGGTGGATGGACAGGTGGACAGAAGGATGGATGGATACATGACAGATGGACAGATGACCCAAGGGGCAGATGTACAAACCGATGGAGTGATGTACATAGAGATACGAATTTTCATGGTGGCATCCCGAGGGCTGTAGTCCTCATTTAACAGATCCCTGGAGAAAAGATGGCAAAATTCTTCCCCTTATCAACTCAAAATTCATCCCAGAATGGGGGTCCAGTTTTGGGCACAACCTGCAAAGAAAGCCCTCCGAGAAAGAGAGAAGAAGTACACGGAGAACAGACAAGAGATGGGAAATGGCTGAAGAAGGCCTCTGTCTGTCCCTTCACCACCCCTGCAAAGAGGAGCAGCCTCATCTCAAATCCCAGCAAGGAGAAGAAGTGACAGTCGAAGTGTCTGGAAGCCACCGCCAGGTGGAGGGCGGCAGGGCCACGCCAAATCTGTGGCCTTCCCTCAATTTGTGGGAGGTGCGGTGCCTCCTTTGTGCATTCTTCCCCTTTCGGTCTCTTGCCACAAGAGGGCAAGCATGAACATCAAGCAATGCAGATCTCTAAAATATGTGAGGGACGTATTGCATTTCTGCAGCGGTAGGAGAGAAAGGAAAGAAAACCCATCCAAAGGGCAGAATGTGGGAAATTTACATTAATATGCTTTTAAAGCTAAAGATCCAAGGACGAGGGGCCAAAGGGCTGGATTGGTGACCTGTCATAAACCCTCTTTCGTACGGCCATGATGCATCCGATCAGCCACAGGGGTTTGGGTTGGGTTCAGCCAAACGCTTGGCCAAATCTCTGCAACGTTAGATTTCCGTTCTATTGATCAGCCATGGCTTATTGCATAAAAAAATGGCAGGGTTCGCATGAAGGGTCAGCCAGGTTCTGGCAACAGCCTCACATTCCTAGCCCTAGCAGCTCTCTTGAAGCCAAATGTGTTTAGAAATCGCCTCTTTCCAGTCTTGACAAGCGTCCGACATGGATACAAACCTTACCTCTTGATCTGTGGCCGCAGCAGGACTGAACTCTGACTTGTACAAGCGTCTGATCTTGGGGATATCCAGAGGTATTTCACGAGAAGCCTCCTTGTCTCACAATAGAATCCCTTTACTCAAGGCTCAAAATGTTGGGCTTGAAACAACCTGGAGCTACGCCGCCTACAGTCTGACCCAAGCGTAGTACACAAAATGGTGTGCTACAACATCCTACCGGTCAACAACTACTTCAGCTTCAACCTCAATAATACACAGGCAAACAATCGATACAAACTCAAGGTAAACCACTCCAAACTCAATTGCAGAAAATACGACTTCAGCCACAGAGGGGTCAACGCCTGGAATGCTCTACCTGACTCCGTTGTTACATCCTCAAACTCCCCACAGCTTCAACCTCAAACTGTCTACCGTGGCCCTCACCCCATTCCTAAGAGGTCCGTAAAGGGGGCGTAAATACACCAGCATACCCACCGCCCCTGTCCTACTGTCCACACTTATTTGTACTCATTTCCTTTGTTCATGCCCATTGTTTACACTTACACCTGTTATCTTGTCCATTTTTGACAAACCAAATAAAAGAAAAGAAAATAGAAATATCATGTCAGCTTGTCCGTCTGTGAACCGAAACAGAACGATCTTTTCACGGGACTCCAACTTAAACAGATAAGTTCTGTGAAACACCCTAATGATGGGAACAGAGCGAGACTTTGTTCGAGTGCCATAATTATAGCCAATTCTGGAGGACAGGATGGCGGGAAGTGTTTACATTGCGGATAATGTATGTAGCAGCACGGCTGGCCTCCGCAGTTCAAACACTTGTGCTATTGAAAACAAACTTTGGGGCAGCAACGTTTAAGGGGAGAGCGGAGCTTTGCACCAAAGGCAGATTGGATTCCCTCCCACCCCGACCCCCATCGCCAAATGCCACTTCACCCTAACCCCGCTCGGCAAATTAAAGGTAAACACCTCCTGTTCTCTGCAGGTCAGAATAAAATTAGAAAAATGTAAAGGATGGCTGAGGACTGGAAGCATAAGATTGAGGGAACTGGGGGCTGTTGTGGCCCACCAGTGGCCAGTGGAGCTGGCAGCAGATTCGGACAGTGAGGAGGGTTGGGGAGGAACCTGGGCCAGTCGTGGAGTCTGGGGAAGGCTCTGAAGAGGACTCTGTGTCGGAGGCAGAGAGGGAGTCGAGGCCGTCTGACAGTTATCAGCTGCCTTCAGAGTCAGACATCAGTGAGGCAGATGAACAGCTGGAGCCTGTTCCCAGTGTGTGCATGCACAGAGCTGCCAGGCGAAAGGAACAGCTAAAGAACACGGGTCGACTTGGGAGTAAGGCCACAGGTGGACAATGAATGGCCCCTCCCAGAGGAAATAAAAGAGGAGCGAAAGGGGAGTGGAGTGTGCAGGAGACAATTCATTTCCTTAATTGATTTGTGACTCTCCGAGACTCCTTGCCACGTTTTGCAGATATCGGCCTGTCAGCTCTCCAAGCCAGATAAGGTCTGTGACTGTAAATCCTCCCTTGAAAGACATTTGCTGGATGTGAATAAGCAGAATTCACTGTCAATTAATAAAAGAAGGTTTTTTATCGGGACAAGGAGTTTGCTCCATGCTCTTGGGAAGCCTCGGTCACTTTATGTGGGGAGGGAGGGGGCGGAGAGAATGCCTTTGAGTCAATCTTGATTTCCTAGGCAAGTCCCTGCAATTTTCTGAAGTGGTTTGCCATTGCCTACTTCCTAGGGTTGAAAAGGAGTGACTGGCTGAAGCTTCAGCCCAAAGATGGGACGAGAACTTACCATCTCCTGGACTTTAGTGTGGTGCTTTAACCACGACACCCACCTATATGCTCCCTCTATGCTTGACCTAAAATAATGGTCTTTGTTATTGGGTAGGAAGGTTAAAGTGATGGTTAAAGTCAAGGTTAGAGGGACAGGGTTAGAGTCCCTTTTGGGAAAGGGTGCGGTATATAAATTTAATAAACCATAATTTAATAATAAACCAACCATGATGGCTCATTGGCTAAAACGCTGAGCTTGTCGATCAGGCAGCTCCTCAGTTTGGTGGTTCGAATCCCTAGTGCCGCCTAACGGAGTGAGCTCCCGTTCCTTGGAAAAGAGATTGGAAAAGAGATCTGGAGAAACACCCCTATCTATGCTGCAACCCACCCACCCACCCAAATCACTGCTTTCTTTTCTTTTTTTTAACAGAATGGGCTTAATTGCACACATCTGCATGTAAACATTTAGCTCAGCGGAGAGCACGAGAACAGTGGGAAATTACTCCCTTTGTCAAAACATCGGGAGCTGTCATCTGTCCCAGAAGAATGACTGGCAGCCGGCTTAAGAAAGAGGGAAGAGGCTTCTTTCTTCCTGCTGGGCGCAATCAAGTGATGGAATTTGTTTGCCAAAAATGGCAGTTGTGATCACTCTTCATTTAGATGTTTGTGTTCCGGGGGGAACATAGGCGGGAAGGGTCTTGCGCATCTCGAAAACCAAAAGATGGATAGCAAGAGCATTTCGACTTATCTACCGCTTCATAATGCCTTACAGCCATCTCTAAGTGGTTTATAAAGTCGGTCTATTGCCTCCAACAAACTGAGTCCTCATTTGACCAACATCAGAAAGATGAAAGGCTGAGTCAACCTTGAGCCGGTCAGGATCGAACTTCCTAGCTATGGGCAGAGTTTATTTTATTTATTTTATTTATTTTATTCAAATTTATACCCCACACCTTCTCCAAAAAGGACCCAGGGCGGCGCACAGGAAATTTAAAACAATACAAATATAACAAAAATACAAAATTTTAAAAAAACTATTAAACCCATACCCTGTGCTAAAATAGTATAAAATCCCCCGAATTAAAATCTATCTAAAAACAGTCAAAATGGGAGGTTATGCTAGGCCGGCCTGTTGGAAAAGGTGCGTTTTAAGACGCTGGCGGAAGAGGCGGAGGTCTGAGATGGTGCGTAATTCGAGGGGCAAGTCGTTCCAGAGGGTTGGGCCCGCCACAGAGAAGGCCCTTCCCCTGGGTGTCGCCAAATGGCATTGCCCGGCCGACTGGCACCCTGAGAAGGCCCTTTCTGTGAGAGCGGATCGGTCGAAGGGATGTATGGGGCAGAAGACGGTCTACAACCCTGCATTCTAACCACAGGGAGGGAGGGAGGGAGGGAGGGCTCTTCCGCTTTGAAACGGAGATGAGCACTGCCCCCTAGAGTCAGGAATGACTAACACAGATGTGCAAGGGGAACTTTTACCTTCACCTTATAATAGGATGTTTTCCAAGCCTTCCACCCCCTGCTAGACGTGTTAGCCAACATGTTTAGCAAGCCATAACATTCCCTTGTAATGAAATGAGCCTTGTGCCTTGAGAGGGAGGTTAATTTCAGCTTGTGGTGTAAGGCTCCTGATTGTCTTTTGCTCGCGGTAAACAAAGTTATTTTGCTCCGTAATAAAAGTTCCGGGTCAGGTGTGTTGGTTAAACATTCAGAGCTATTAAAGCCAACTCCCTTGTTCAAGCATCGATAGCTGAACATGGGCAAAATGATTCGTTCACCATTTACAGGGTGGGATGGGGTTAAATGCCAACCCAAAAGTAAGCCAAATTCCAGGCTATTTACCATTCCCCCCCCCCCACCGGCTGCTTAAGAAGGCAGCACAAGTTCACACAAAGTTTGATAATTAATCATTCACAGGCCCAAGGGATGCCAAAGCTCGAGGAATGAGCAAGCATCCACACAATAATTGTACAGATGAACCAGGGCTACAGATTTCTGGACGTCCTCCACTGGCTCGGTTCACACAAGGGGAAAACACAATGCATGGATGCTGGACTGGATGGGCTGTGGCCTGTTCCAACAAGGCTATTCTTATGTTCTTATGCTTTTGGCATTCAAACCTAGAGCGAGAATCCCAAAATGAGAATTGGAGGTTAGATTTGGGCCGCAGAGAGCCCGCTCATTCTGAAATGACCCTCCTATGCCTGACCTCCAGGTAGAAAGGCAGAAGGCTAGAGTGGCTGCAAAACGGGGCCTTTGCAGGGGTGGGATTCAGCCGGTTCGCACCGGTTCGGGCGAACCGAATGTTAATTTTAATCTGGTTCCCCGAAACCAGTAGTTTCAAGGACCGGCTGACCCCCCACCCCTCCCAGGAGTCTCCACATAAGTGCAGAGGCTCTTGGAGGGAGAAAAACGGGCCCACCGGAAGTCCCGGAAGTTGGGAAACGAGTCCATTTCTGGCTTCCGGAGGACCTCCAGAAGGACCTTCGGAGGGCCCCCAGAGCCCAGGTTGGCCCTTTTTTGCCTCCAGAGCCTGGAGTGTGTTCCTCCTACTAGAAGTAGGCCTACTAGAAGTACCGGAAATCTGGAAATCGTCCAGTTTCCAGCCTCCAAAGCCTGGGGAAGGTCGTTTTTGCCCTCCCGGGGGCTCAAGGAAAGCCTGGGTAGGGCCAAAATGCCCCACCCCATCACCGTACTCACGTGGCTAAGCATTCAAAGTCCTCTCTTCCCGCTTGTGCCCTCATTTCATGTCATAACTAAAATACAACCTCTCGCAGCACGGAGATCTCTTCATGTCAAAGTTCAGGACCATGTCTGAAGACACCTCGGGGCTGACTTTTGGACAAGTTGAGTCACTTATTGCTTAATGTCTTGCGAAAAGCAGATCGGCTGGCACTGGACCGTTGACCTGTTTGCCCAACGCCATTAGTGCCCTCCGGGTCAGAGTTGAACGCCTGCAGTTCTCCGAAGCAGAGGAGAGTCCTTCCTTCGTCCAGGAAGCAAGGCAGAAAGACAGCCAAGGCCCCTGGAAGCAACTGGATTTCCCCACAACTTGCATCCCGTTTCTACAAAAACGGAAAGCGCGCATTCTATATTCATTTGCTACTTCGAAGTGTTATTTATTTAAGTTGCAATCATCATTTACAATGCTTATTCCCTTAATATATCAAGGAAAAGGAATACAAATGAAAGAGGGAAGAACACTTTTTAAAACATCACCCTTCACAATGTTTATTCCTTTAATATATCAAGGAAAGAAACAAAAAGCAGAAGAGAACCTTATAAAAATGACGAAAGAAACAATAATGGGGGTTGGGGGGGAAAGCAAAGAAGAGGGACATATTTTACCAAAGCAGTGTTTTCACATAACAACAGTAGCGTGAATGGCCCAGAGCTGTGTTCGAAGATGGGTGGCTGTGTATGTGTGTGTGTATGTATGTATGTATATTGATCAGCTCAAAAATGTAACACACACATAAAAAAAAATCACACAACGGAACTCATGGCTTTCTGTCTAGATGGTCTCTGGTGATGAGCCGAAAGGCAGAAAAGGAAAAGCAATGTGCTTCCTCCCTTAAGTGGGGCCCTAACAGGGTGTCGTGGAAACAATTATATATAACTAGCCTCCTGTCTCAGCTGACAAGAAGAGAACCGAGCTGGCTTAATGGCAAGGTTCTCGCCTGGCATGTAATACAGCCCCGGTTCAAATCCCAGTAAGGGTATGGATAGCTGATGAGAGCTAAAAAGCTTGAAATAGATCTATCCTAGTCTCTCTGATTTATTTATTGATCAGCTCATAAAACTAACACACATATTTAAAAAATCACACAATGGAACTCATGGCTTTCTGTCTAGATGGTCTCTGGTGATGAGCCGAAAGGCAGAAAAGGAAAAGCAGTGGGCTTCCTCCCTTAATTGGGGCCCTAACAGGGTGTTGTGGAAACAATTATATATAACTAGCCTCCTGTCTCAACTGACAAGAAGAGAACTGAGCTGGCTAAATGGCAAGGCTCTCGCCTGGCATGTAATACAGCCCTGGTTCGAATCCCAGTAAGGGTATGGCTACCTGATGAGAGCTAAAAAGCTCGAAGTAGATCTATCCTAGTCTCCCTGACTTATTTATTGATCAGCTCAAAAACCTAACACACATACACACATATATATATATACACACACACACATATATACATATACATATACATATACATATACATATACAACGTGAAATAAATAATTGAATTAAATTAAATTAAATTAACTAATACACCACTGGGAGAGTTACTCCCAAGATTCGATTTAATGCAACAGGATGTAAGTGCAGAAATTAATGTCAGGTGTGTGTTGATGTCATGACACAAATTAGACTTACTCACTACACAAATGTTGTAAAACATGTCTGAGACGTGTGTGTCATTGGCTTAATTGTATCAATATCCGTGCGACATAAATTGAGCTAAATAATACAAACCATCAGAGGTTGCAAAATCAAGATAAAATTAATGCAAGCTCGGCAGCCCCGTGGAAATTCTTTCGGGGCTATAACCACAAAGCTGAGTCTTTCACAGGGTTCGCATATCTAAAAAGGCCGGGAAACACATTCCTAATTTAGATTAACGCTACTACTAATAGTAGCACCACTACCACCACCAACGTGTATGTTTCTACTCACTATAATAAGGTGAGGGAGGGGGTTAAAAAAAGGTCTGGAGGATTTGTTTCCAAAGCGCCCGGCTTCCTCAACCAAACACTTTTCAATTGTAGATAACCAGGGACGTGGAGGCCCAGTGGCTAAGACACTGTTGTTGATCAGAAAGGTCGGCAGTTCGGCGGTTCGAATCCCTAGCGTTGGAATGAGCGCCCGTGACTTGTCCCAGTTCTGCCAACTTAGCAGTTCGAAAGCACATAAAAATGCAAGTAGAAAAATAGGGACCACATTTGGTGGGAAGGGAACAACGTTCTGTGCACCTTCGGCGTTGAGTCATGCCAGCCACATGACCACGGAGATGTCTTCGGACAGCGCTGGCTCTTCGGCCTTGAAACGGAGATGAGCACCTACAGTTGGGAACAATTAGCACATATGTGCGAGGGGAACCTTTACCTTTCCTGACCACATTGGCACACAAGACATTTATAAGCGAAAGAGACTAGGACAAGAAAGCCCTGCTGCTGATGTTATCTAGTTTGGTCACGAAACGTTCAGAAACTAAATTGAAACAAGCTTGGAGACCAAACCACGGCCCCAAACCTTTCCATGTGTGTTGAACCCACAACTCCTACAAATTCTAAGCCAGGTTGAAGGCAAAAGGGGCTACTACGCGTTCTGGCATTGAACTCAAGAACCACTAGAGGGGGACACTTGGGAGAAAGCAGCAAGAAAGGCCAACCCGTTGGCAGGCTCTCTCCCTCTTCATCCGGTTGAGGTGGGAAGGTCCCAGTGAGCACCTGCTCCGTTGGCCAGCTTCCAAGTTCATGCCTGCTCTTCTTCCCCTCGGTCTGGCTTGAAATCTGGAGACGTTTGACCAAGCCGAGCTAACCACTCGGCAGAAGGACCGTCTGCTTGCTTCCCAGGACGTGCGTCTGTTTTTGCAGGTGAAGCCGGCTGATCTCAGGACTCAGATACAGATTAACAGAGTTGAAAGGGACCTTGTAGGTCATCCAGTCCAACCCCTCCACCCACCCAAGCAGGAGACCTTACACCGTTTCTGACAAATAGCAGTCCAGCCTCTTGAAAGCCTCCAGTGATGAAGCTCCCACCACGTCTGAAGGCAACTTCTGTTCCACGGCTTGATTGTTCTCATGGTCAGAATGTTCCTTCTTATTTCTAGGCTGAATCTCTCCTTGGTCAGTTTCCATCCATTATTCCTTCTCTGGCCTTCGGGGGCTTTGGAGAATAGCTTGACCCCCTCCTTGCTGTGGCAGCCCCTCAAATATTGGAAGATTGATATCCTGTCTCCCTTGGTCCTTCTCTTCACTAGATTAGCCATGCCTGGTTCCTACAACCATTCATCGTATGTTTTGGCCTCCAGTTCTACCCATTAGTTTCCACCCGTTGCTTCTTGTCCTGCCTTCAGGTGTTTGGGAGAATAACCTGACCCCCTCCTCTCTATGGCAGCCCCTCAAATACTGGAAGACTGCTATTATGTCTCCCCTGGTCCTTCTCTTCACTAGGCTAGCCAGGCCCAGTTCCTGCAACCGTTCATTGTATGATTTATCCTCCAGTCCCCTCATCATCCTGGTTGCTCTTCTCTGCACTCTTTCCATTGTCTCAACATCTTTTTTCATAGTGTGCTGACCAAAACTGGATGCAGGATTCTAGGTGTGGCCTTACTAAGGCTTTGTAAAGAGGTATTAGTACCTCCCTTGATCTTGACTGTATCCCTCTGTTAATGCAATTTAGGATTGCATCGGCTTTTGTGGCTGCCACTGCAAACCGCTGGCTCATATTTAACTGGTGATCCACTAAGACTCCAAGATCCGTCCCACAGGTACTGCTGTTAAGCCTGGTTTCACCCAGTTTATAAGTGTGCTTTTGATTTTTCTTGCCTAAGTTCAGGTCTTTGCTTTTCTCTACCTTGAATTTCATTTGGTTAGAAGTTCCACGTTTCAGGAACGAAGTGAGACCTGCTCTCTGGAGCCAAGACACGCAGGAGGATTCTGTCTCGGCTGCTGGAGAGGGTTTGCCCAGACATTTATTTTTATTTTTATTTTCTCTTTTGGGTCCCGCTTATCCTTTTAAGTGCCTGTTCTTTGATGAGGCCGGGATGAGATCAGAACAAATGGCTGTGGCCTACGGGACTCGCTCAGCTGCTGCTAGACAAATGCCGCCTTCCATGATCTCATCCAGAGATCAGCGGGAAAGCCAAGGCTGCTGCGCTCTTCACTTCCTTCCTCCCTTCCTTCCACAAATCTCCCTTGTCATCATTTGGCCTATAATAACCTCCCACTTGAACTCTGCCTTGCAAAGCTGGCAAGGCTGAAGTGCTTTTCCATTCGTGCACAGAAGGACAGAAAGGGGCCTTCCCATTCACCTCTCCGGGCCGTGCGCCTGTGGCGCCAACGACTCTCACCGGGAAATATCGCAACCTGGCCATCGAAACGTCACGGCTATGGATGAAACATGCCACAGTGATAGCCAATGTCATCGGGGGCCCTTGGTGTCATGTCCAAGAATTTTGCCAAAGTGCAAATTGCAAAATCCTTGGAAATTGCAGCTTCCTGCAATAACACCAATGGAACAGTAAAAAAAAAAAAACTACGCTACTCAGAACATCATATATTTTAAGAAGACACTTGGTTGATACCTGAGACGGTGGCAGCAACCCATATCAACCATTAGCACCAGTCAGTGGTATTTGTGACACATTTTTAAATGTTCCGTTGGCTTGAGTTTCGTGTTTGATGAATAAAAGTTCATAATAACGCTACTACAAATAAATAGAAAAAATAGAATCACGTCACGTGAATGTACCACTCTACAGAAGACCTATAGAAAATCTATAGAAATTCTATAGAATCCACTCGATAGAAGTTGAAAATCTGCTGTTGTTGAATGAGGTTGCGATGTGAAGCAATTATTATTATTTATTAGATTTATAAAACCGGGCCTCTCTCCACGAAGGGACTCGGGGCGGTGCACAGGAAGTTAAAAAATATAAAACATCGTAATAAATAAATGCTAAAAACCAATTAAATACACTTTTCCCTGTGCTAAAATCCCTTAAAACTTTGCCCATTAAAATCCAATATAAAACAATTTAGCTTCTAACTGCTAATCTGGTAGTTCATATCTTGCATTGGTAGCGTCACATTTTGTGTTGCTCACAAAATGCTCAGCAGGTGACATTCCTGTAAGCAGCCTAAAAGAAACAGAAATTAGCAGTTTCCTTGCCCTGACTGGCTGAGCTCCTCTGGGCTTCTGCAACAGAACTTTCTTATCTTCCATGAAAGATTCTCCTGCTGACGATGCTTTCTGCGAATTGTGATTCACCTTGGAATTATGGAGGAATTATTGACCTTTCTCTCCGAAAAAGATTGACCTATATTCTCCATATAAGGGACGCAGGGGCTCAGTAGCTAAGACACTGAGCTTTGTCGATCAGAAAGGTCAGCAGTTCGGCGGTTCGAATCCCCAGCGCCGCATAACGGAGTGAGCTCCCGTGACTTGTCCCAGCTTCTGCCAACCTAGCAGTTTGAAAGCACGTAAAAAAGGCAAGTAGAAAAATAGGCACCCCCTTTGGTGGGAAGGGAACAGCGTTCCATGCGCCTTCGCCGTTGAGTCATGCCGGCCACATGACCACGGAGACGTCTTCGGACAGCGCTGGCTCTTCGGCTTTGAAACGGAGATGAGCACCGCCCCCTAGAGTCAGGAACGACCAGCACATATGTGCGAGGGGAACCTTTATCTTTACCTTACATTCTCCATATAATGAAAAAGTAATCTGGGTTTCGGTGCCATCATTTCAAATAAGAACCGAAGCAAGCCATCTTATGATGGGCGATGGAAGTTAAAAACTGGCTTGCTTCTTTCGAGGCCTGCCTAGATTTCATCTTCCTTTCGGTCCCTTTGGGTCACCTATTTCTCCTTCCATTTCATGCATGGTGGCCTGTTTTTCCTCTCTTGCTGTTCTGTGTCTCCAGCCTGGGGATGATAAAGGGATATCCGGGTTTATCTGTCGAGCCATGAAGAATATAAATAAATAAACCGGCTTTCAATTAGAACATTCGACTTGACTCGGATTCAAAGGGTTATTCAACCACGGACCCCCACCCCTGCCCAAGTAATTTTGACCATCCCCATTTCCTCGCCCTCCCACCTATCTGACAACAAGGTTGTTGTGAGAAGCAAATAAAGAAGAAAGAGAATCTGGTATATCACCTTAACCTGGGGGAGGAGGGAATTTGATACCCATCTAATCAAGACCTTCCATGCCTGTAAAATCTGAACCTTGGATCGGTTGCTTGGCAGATGCCTTCAACTCGACTGAAACGGTGTGGGTGGTTGAAGTCCACCCTATCTGGAGGGCATCTGGTTGGTGAAAAGCTGTCGCCCTGAGGGTTGAGAGGCTAAAAAAAGCCCAGGGTGGAAGAGTCAATGAGTACACCCAAGCCACTTCTATCATCATCACCGCCACTCAGGGATTAAATATCATGTTGAAAGGCCAGGGGCTACAGGCAGATGCTGCGCTACTTTATCTTGGTGCGATGCATCGGATGGGAGGTTGACCTTTCCTGGTCACCTGCTCCAAACGACGTCGGGAAACGGGGCCATAAACCATCTCGACTCTGCAATCTTCCCCAAGCAAACCCACGCAGGTTCGTTTTGTTTTGCAAAGTATCAGATCTCTAACGTGATATTGACGTGCAAATGGAGGGCGCATGGGGTTAAGCTGTACTTTATAACCTTTCTCCTGGCACCTAAGCGCCCCACGAATGAGACGCGGTGGACTCAGTGGCAAAGACCAGTGGGTGAAATTCAAAACTTTCTACTACTGGTTCTGTGGGCGTGGCTTGGTGGG